>JAJLRJ010000009.1:11636790-11657306 GCA_024195265.1 Dendrophyllia cribrosa | reverse complement strand
CCCCCCCCCCCCCCCCCCCCCCCCCCCCCCCCCCCCCCCCCCCCCCCCCCCCCCCCCCCCCCCCCCCCCCCCCCCCCCCCCCCCCCCCCCCCCCCCCCCCCCCCCCCCCCCCCCCCCCCCCCCCCCCCCCCCCCCCCCCCCCCCCCCCCCCCCCCCCCCCCCCCCCCCCCCCCCCTGCGTCCAACTCCCTACTCTCCCTTCCCTTTATCGCATTCATCTCGAAATGGCACTACGGTTGGAACAGCTGCCTGTGTCTGCTTTCTAGTTTTGAGTGCTGATCATGTCAGGTCTGGCCAACCGTAGTGCCACTGATTTCGAGATGAATGCCTTTTCACATTGTTTGATCGGTCCTTGCAGTGGTCTGTTTCTTATCACTGTTTGTATTTGATCCAAGGTGACGCAATAGATCGTTCACGGTATTTGCAGTTTAGTTGACTCAATGTTAACAGCCAATCGATCGATCAAGTGAAATGTTTTTTGTCTCACTACTTAAAAGCGCGTTACAGACGAGCAAGTTTTCTATAATAAGTTTTGGGTTTCTTCTGCATGTACCGGAGCACATATTACGTAAAACAAAAGGAACAAAGAACGACAATAACACAAATGCAAAACAAGACCAAAAATACAATGCCTCACAAACAATAGAAGACAATGAGTGGTTCATGGGTACCGGTACATGCAGAAAGACCCAAGTTTTGCCTTGACAAGTTTTACTTGCTCGTGTGCAAACAGAAAGTTGTCAAGATTTCCCTTGTCAAGTGCACTTGTTCAAAAGCTGGTATGCTAGCTTTTGATTAAGGCAACTTGTCATAGAAAAACTTGACAGATTGCAAAACTTGCTTGTCTGTATGCTCAACAAGGAAAACTTAGCAAGTTTTTATTTACACAAGAGCAAGTAAAACGTGTCAAGGCAAAACTTGTAATAAAAAACTTGCTCGTCTGTAACGTGCTCAAAGAAAATGGCGTTGTGTTTCCTTCGTCCGCTGTACAATTGTATTGCTGGCTACAAAGAAAAATTGTCAAAGATAACTTGTTTATTCGTTCACACGGGCAAATAGAACTTGACAAGGTAAAACTTGTCAAAGACAACTTGTTGTTCATACACACGAGCAAGTAAACCTTGTCACGGACACTTGCCATAGAAAACTTGCTCGTCTGTAACATACTTAACTCGTTCAACGCTTCGCGTATTCACAAGTTAAGATAAAGCAATTCACAAACTCAGGGCTCGAAATTAACACTCGCAAACTCGCAAAATGCGAGTGGTTTTTGGAAGTTGCGAGTCTGAAAAATATCCTCTAGCAAACTTTTGCAAGTAAGCAATTCTCTAATAAAAGTTGGAGAGAAAAGTGAACGTTACTGGAGAATTTTGTGGCAAAAATAAAGACATCATCGAATGTCATCTACGGGAGAAAATAAGCGTGGTTTTACACAGAACCTGTGCACACTTTATCTACGCATTCACATTTTGTTGGAATCAGCAACGTGACAGAAGAGAATGAATTTCACGCTTTGTGAGCCACCTTTGTTGTATATGTCTAAAATAACTGCTTTTTTCTAGCGGCCCTCGACCTATAACTACTGATACGTGACCGACGATGATAAGGTCTGATGATGTCTTGCCCGACAACGAGTCGAGCCACCAAAGAAAAAACAGTAGAACGCCGGCAAAGAAGACTACAAAATTAACAGTATACTATTAATATTTTATGTATTTTTACCATATTTTCAGAGTCATCAAAGGGAAAATGACTGCAAAAAAAAAATTGCTAGTGACCTTACTAGTTTTGCTAGTAGAAAAAAATCTTACTAGCAAAACTTTGCTAGTGGACTAAACAATTAAGTTTGACCCCTGATACTCACCCGACAACTTTGTTAACACAGAAAATGAATTCCAGTTCATTCGACCACGGGTTTCTGAAGGTCCTAGATGTTGTTTTCAGGGGAACATAGTGACCCCCCTTGCATTGGAACCTATACGGTTCTGTAGTGGGTTTTAATCCCTCAAGTGACTGCTTATGTGATACCGCAATAAAATTTAAGTCATCTTGGTGGAAAAATTCATAAGCTGAACTGCCTATGAGCTCCTGGGGGAGAAAACCAGTGATAGCTGTGCTTCTGTAAGAAAACAAACAAGAATGAGTTACACCTCGAACTACATGTACGGCTTTCAGAATATGATATTTTCCTTCTAAATATCTTCTAACACTCTTTCTTAGCTTGGTCCTTAATCACCAAAGTCAAAAATAGCACGCTTTCGTCAAGTGAATTTCAAAACCTTGGCCTGTGTCTCCATACCCTGGGTACCAGAGGATTTTCTCGCGCTTTCATCTCTCTCATATTTAATAGGGAGCTTTTGCAACCAAGACGGCAACGCCAAAGAAAACGTCATTGAGAAATCAATTTGCGCTCATTTAAACCACTTTGAAATTCCTCCAAATTGTTTAATTTGCCTAATGTTACTGGAATTGTCCAGGAGCTGAATTGGTTGGGACGGCTTTCAAGTTCAAATAGAGCAGGGAAAATTAATTGGTCATTTGACGTTGTTGTTTTGCAGGGAACGGCTAAGAAATGTACCAAATGTAAAACGCACGTGCAGAGGCATTGTTTTCACTCATCAAACCTATTGTTTTGTGCCGCTCTCGCTGCCGTTGCTGTCGTGTTTGCTAAAGCCTGCCGCACACTTGAGGAAAGTGCTGAGCAAAATTCCTCGCGAGGCAGTTAGCTCAGCTGTTTCCGCAAGTGTGCGCTGGATTTTTGGCGAGTTTTTCGCCTCGCGAGGTCGTGAGGCAAATATCTGACGTGTTTGATATTTTTTGCCTCACGAGACATATTCCTCATCGTGTGCGGGCGCCCAAGAATCTGGCTGAGCCGAATTAATCGATTAGCCAATAAAATTGCATGGCAAGCTCACGTGATTTCAAGCTCGACATTCAAGATGGCGGACGACGAGATGTTAAAACTTCTCGTAGCTCTTCTTATCCATTTGTTTGTGGTCCACTCAGAGTATACAAAATATAATATTACATTTGTATATAAAATTCACTGGCACCAGACCTAAATCACACTTTCTGCAAATCAAATTCTGCAAAAGGCCACACTTTGAACATTAAAACCTTTGAATATTTTGTTCTTGAAAGAGTCTGACCCACCCAGTTTGCATTGCGCGCTTCTCTTATTGTCATGATACGGCTCTATTCCATATTTGGGCAAGCATATCACCTCTTGCACGAGTGAATTTCTCATCTACAATACAGTATGGATTTTCGGGGGCCCTGAAAATGGCGGATGAACCAACGTAGGCACGCAATGCAAACTGGGTGGGTCAGATTCTTTAAAGTCGTGAAATTGATCAAAAATAGGTTGAAGATCGGCCACGTGGGTTAAGAATATTAGGGAGCTTAAGCAACCACGACGCCGACGGCAGCGAGAACGGCACAAAACAATAGGCTTAATGAGCGAAAACAATACCTCTGCACGTGCGTTTTAAATTTTGGTACATTTCTTTGCCGTTCCCTGCAAAACAACAACGTCAAATGATCAAATTATAGGTTTTTTGGAGAACGTGAACATACGACGGTTCATTTTCCTTTCTCCATTTGAACCGGAAAGCCATCCCTTCAAATTCAGCTCCTGGACAATCCAGTCACATTAGACAAACTAAACAAATTGGAGCAACTGCAAAGTAGTTTAAAATAGCGCGAATCCTTTTTTCAAGTGACGTTTTCCTTGGCGTTGCCGTCGTCGTTGCTTAAGCTCCCTATTATTGCTACCCATCAACGCCTCCAGGTGACCTAACATTTTAGAAGAAAGGTTGGAATAACTGCACATTAAAATTTAAGTAAAATTTAGCAGCATGCAGTAGACACATGCTCCCCAAAAGAGGCCTGTTTTGGCCACTAACCGTTGATCAACGAAGATGAATTTGCCATCTATTGAATGTCGCGAAGTAAACTCCCTGGCGATGCCTGGCTGTGAATAATCCGTCATTTCATCATAAATTATTTCTTGCCTCCCCACTGCCACAAGACAACTAAGATTTCTGGATTCACTTTCCTCATCTTCTTCATCAAGTGCTATCCCTGAAGGCGGCCATGATTTTAGATAACCTGTGCAATGAACTAAACCAGGAAATAAAACAGTTAAAGGAGTTGTCTCCTGTTTCCAGTATGACTTTAACCCTTTTACTCCCAGAGTCAAGAATGGAGACAAGCAGTGTAGTTATAACTTTTGAGTCAATTATGGAGACATGCAGTGTAGTTCTAACTTTTGAGTCAGTTAACAAAATCCTGTGATGTGACCATTCAAATCAAATCTCTTCACCAGTACTTTTGCATGGTGCCATTTGTTTTACAATACTTTACAAAATGAAATTTGGGATTTTTCTTGAATTTTAATTTTTGGCACTCCCGGGTGTTAAAGGGTCAAAAAGTCAAAACATTATAGATACACAAAAATAGCTGAAATGGTGATCCAGTTTTGTTTAAAATTACTCTATAGACCCTTTTAATAATTACCACGATGCATCATTTTCCGCTAATGACGTCAAACATATTCTTTTGAATTGCAAGAGAATTCAAAAGAATATGTTTGACGTCATTAGCGGAAAATGATGCATCGTAGTATTTATTAAAAGTGTCTATATAGACCTGTGGTTTTCACGGCTTCCATGTTGGTGGTAACAAACAATAAACAAATTTGCATAAAAATAGAGATTAATTCCCAAAGGATGAAAATTTCATTGTTTTGACCACCAACATGGCCGCTGTCAAAACCACCTATTAGTTCACTGAAACTATAAACAAGTATCAAGTATAAACAAGTATCGAGTGGCTGTTGACAACCACAATGGATATAACCTAAGTAAGTAGGTTAAATCGAGGTATTTTTTTCTGTAATATTCTTAGTTATTTAAGGCTGGTTTTCACTAGCGCATAAGCATAAGCACAAGCCAACATACGCAGACTCAGTAACACGTTGATCATTAGTGCCTATTGTTCTGTTTTGTTCAAACAATTGGAACTAATGAATAACACGTTACTGAGTCTGCGTATGTTGGCTTGTGCTTATGCTTATGCGCTAGTGAAAACCAGCCTTTATAGTGACCTTACTTAGTGGTCAACTGCTATTAACGATGACACTTTAATAAAGTTATCTATCTATCTAGTCTTCACGATCCAGTGGCTCCCAACAGCAGGAGCTTAACCCGTTTCTGTAGCATTAAGGTGATTCCATTGAAAAAGAAGGAATTTTTACGATTTTCTAAAACTTGGTCCAGATGGTAATTATGTTATGAGCATCACAAAAATGAAATAAAAAATAGGGGTCATCTGCTCGTTTTTGCACAACATGGATGGCCATTATAGATAGTAACTGTACGACCCGCGAGGTTTCATTACTGAACCCTTGTAATCAGAAAGGGGACTATAATTTCTAAAAAAAAAATCATTGCTTGGATTAAAATAATAGAGCAGTTCAACAAAATTGACTTTGATCTTACATTATAAACTATTTTAGTTGACCAGGAATTAAGATTATGAAAGAAATTAAAGAATTTGCGGCGTGCGCGCATACCCAACACTACCTGAAGACGTGTTCTTTACCGCATTCAAATACAAATATTTCAAAGCAGAATTTTTAACTTTTCTTTAAATCGTGATATGTTGTAGTCAACCGTGTGTCATTTAAATTTCTGCATTAAAAATTGGGGGTCACCGTGCTCGTTGTCAAGCTATTTTGTTCCTGACCAGCGTGAAATCCTCTTTGTAATCGAATCCTTAAAGGAAACCCTCTTGCTTCAGAGTGAGCGCGCGCTCGTGCACACGCAAATGACGCAATTTATTATGCGCAGTAGTGATGCGCAATGCAAAACTAGGGAATCACCTTAAGTGACTGAGAGTATTACTACTCCCCCCTGGATGGGATGCTGGTCCATCGCAAGGTTATCTCCCAGCATTATGTCGCTGGTATCCATTTATACACCTGGGTGGAGAGACAACATGGAGCAAAGTTTCTTGTCTAAGGAAACAACACGATGACAGAGACCAGGCTCAAACCACTGACCTTCAGGTTGAAAGTCTGACGCGCTTGGCCACTTGACCACCGCACCTCCACAAGTACATTTATTTAAAGTCAATAGAGTGGGAAGTGATTGCCCAATCTCCTGAGCACTGTGCCTTTTTTTTGAGCAAATGGATTTTACATGTAACTTGAAAACTGGGAAAAATTCAACAGATCATGGTTTGATCTGCCTTACATGTAAAGGCACAGTGTCACTGGGATTTTGACCTTTTTCGGTCAAAACCATGCTACAATACCTTCACTTATTTACAACATAATACAAAAAGACCAAGAGAAAGAAATCAACCAATTCTTGTTGGAGGAACAAATCATAGTCTGTTCTAGTTTATTAAATAGAAATATGAGAACTTGACCCAGGATTTTGCCATTTTTTCTATGTGAATTTACAATGCACAGTTTACAGCTTGTAATAAGGATGATCAATTTTAGAAATACTAAATATAAACTATGGATAGTCATAACAATTGATTTGTACAAAATATTAATTGGAGGTAAAAACAAGTCATTATTATTAATTAATGAATAACAGGTTGACATCATCAAATCAGCATTTTGATAATAATCATCAAATCAATACTAAATCTGATTAACACAACATTCAAAACAAGAAATATTTCACTATTGAACAATAGCCCTTATGCAAATTGTTAATGTTGTAGTGCAAATTTATCAATTTTGATTTTCCTTTGTTCTTTTCTATCTGAAATGTTAATATTATAATGAATATAAAACAAAGGAACATAAAAATTGAACCAAGTATAAATTTGAACTACAACATTTACGTCAGACTAGATAATTTCACCCCCAAGCGTAGCTTTCGAAGTGTAAACCTATAATAATAATAATTATGTGACAAATATTATATCAACAATGTATTCTCAAAGGAGCAAAGTTGAAAAGAATACCCACTCAAAAACAATGTGAACTTGTCAGAGGTTTGCAAGGAATTTCATACCAACGAGGTTTGGTGGTGAATTTTGAGCTGGCGATGCCATCATGCATATAGGCCTATTCAATGTACATAGAGTGGATTCTGAAAATTTTTATTTAAGGGTCGTTAATAGTACAGTGTAACACCTACCGACAATATAAGGTTTTTTCTCAGGTGGCGCAGCTTGCTTGATTTTACTTTTTCTTTTCATGAGGCAGGGTTCATTCTCTTGATTAGTGTCCTTGTTTTTTAATCCTTTGCTCCCACATTTCATGCGGCAAAAAAATGACCTCCTGGCCCCAGAACACAATCTTGTCGGGGTTTGTTGGTTCTCTGTTTTGAGCGGAAGGCCTGTTTTAGCATCAATCAGCCTTTCACGAGGAGTTGCATCTGACGACGATAACTGTTCTTTGACTTTGCTGATGTCCTTTTGATGAATAAGATCAAAGAAACTGTGTCCTACCAGGTCAGACTGTAAGAAAAAAAGGATAACATTTTATACAATGTACTGAACAGTATGGGCATTTTGATTGGTCATTACCTATGACCCCAGGGGGGGGGGGGGGGGGGGACTCTGCAATATATTGGGTGGGGGTGTGCTGCTGGGACGCTGAGACCCTTAACCTATACTAGACCATTTTAGCTGCATTTTGCAACCCTATTCTAGACTAAACACCGAAAAACCCTACCCTATCCTAGACCTATTCCAGACTCGCTATTTTTTGTTCACTATCACAGTTATTAGTTAACAGGGGTCAGTAAAAATGCCGTACTGCCTGCAGTACCAATTTTATAAATGCCATTTGCCAGTAAACCTTGTGTAGAATGAATTCTTCATGCAACTGATCAGTTTCGTGGATGAAACTTAAGTGAAAAGCAGTTTTGTTGATGTGAAAAATGCCGAAATTAGTCATTATCATGGTCGATTGTTTCAAAGCCAATATTTCTTCCCGTTAATAAATAAAACATTCAAACAGATTCAGATGGACATTTTGACGTGCATCTGTTCAGCTAGGGAGGGTTCATAATTTATGTATAGGGGGGCTATGTCGATTTCAGATTTTTTTCCCTTGCAATTTTTGGAACCCCCCTCTATTATTTGCTGTATTTTTTTCGTGGCCCCCTCATCGCATATCCCACAACCGTAGGCAAAATACCATGACCTCCCCTCCCCCTCCACCACCACCACCAAAAAAAACCCTGATGACTAAAACAAGACATTTTTAGTCTGAAAATTAACCAGAAAATATACTAATTAGTTTATTGAGACTTAACAAACTGATAAGCACCAGCTAAAAGAAGGTGCAGTACCAGAAGTGGACGGAGTGCCACAAGTTTTGCATTCTGTTGAGTCTTGTACAAGTTGGCACATTTTGAGACCGTCTGACTTCACCACCAATTGGAATATAAACATTAGAACATGGACTCTCTCTTCCGCAGAGGCTCCCACTGGTATGGTATCAAATTTTTAAATGAAAATTAATAAGCACACGGGGGATGATGGGAAGAGTGAAAGGCACGGTTTCCCTCCTCTCTTTCCTTGTTCAATCATCCCCTGCGCGCTTCGTTTTCCCCTCTCCCCAGCCTCCTAAGTGACACAGAAACCTCTGCGGAGGAGAGAAGAACACAGAATTACAAATAAATGTTCTGAGAAGGCAAGCATCAGCGTGGAATAATTTAAGGCCCTAACCACAAGGGAATACAAAGCAATTTGAAATAAGAATCTAGCAGTTTATCAGAAGTCATTTAGAGCTTTTTTCCATGCACCCCTTCAATTATGAACCCTCCCTTATTATGACCACAGAAGACGTCAAAATGCGGTAAGAACATCAGTGGCCTTGGAACTCATCTGCAGCTTGTTGGCTACTTCTTTGTTCTTACCACCAAGTTAATACTACAAAATGTTTAAACATTTAAAGTTCAACTATCAAAAGCTAACAATTTACAAAGTAAATTTTAATAAGATTAAACTGTATCAACTTACAGGAGACTGGTTGAGGTAGCCCTGAATAGAGTCCGATGCATAGAGAAGACATCCTCGATCACAACCAACAACAAATAAAAATCCCTCCGCTGTTTCAAGAAGAAGGTTCTTTAAGTCCTCATCAGACAAGAATGATGGTTTGTAGTTTGTTTCTGTAAATGGGTCAAGAGCTCCTAAAAGTATGAGTAGAATACACGCAAGGTTTGAGCTGTTGCAAGAGTAAATTGGCGGGAGGGAGGATTCCCATATAAAAAAGAAGAGGGTGTTTGTACAAAATTTTGGAAAAACACCAAGGTACTAGAATCTCGTTTTCTGGCATGGCTCAAATTCATCTTCACCCCTAAGAGGTACACGTACCAATTTTAAACCAATACATGTCATCATATTTTTCAGCTCAATATCCTAAAAGGCACTGCGATAAGTCTTATGGTAGTTACATGTATATTAGATTTTATCACACTAAGCAGTATCAATCTACAAATTGTGACCCCTAGGTACAAAAAGCACCATCGTCATTTTTATATGCGAGTCTACCCCCCACTGGCCTATGGTCGATGGTCTGTAAAAATTCCAAAACTAACTACTTCATATCTCTCCATCTGGTGAAGATAACACGCTAGGCGTGCAAGTTTTTCTTTGACTAATCTTACTCTTTCTACAGTATGGGGAGGAGAGGGAGAGAAAAGGGAAATGGACAGGAGAGCACAAGGGGAGGGGACTCGAGAAATCGACAGGGGGAGAGGAGAGGGGGTCATAAGGTGGAAAGAGATATTGTTACCTTTTAATGTCTTCATGTGCTGCACAGCCATTCTTAATACTGTCAGTTTATCAAGCTTGCGTGACATGGCATTACACATAGGAATCATAGAGGATAGCTCATTAATGTAAGTGTTCATTTTGTCACGACGCCTCTTTTCAATCTCACTGTGATTCTGCCTGTTGAACAGTGAAGAAAAAGGCTCAAATATTAAAAAAAATTGCTATTATAAACAATGTGAAGATGGCATAGAGTATATACATGTAGACTAAAAACATTAATATTTTAACAACATTGTATTTGAAGGGCCGAGAGCATGTCCAGCCAGAGTATATGACTTTTTAGGCCTTTTTTTATTTTTTCTCGCTCAGAATAGCCTCATTTTATTGTACAACGGATAATATCACAAGCCCTTGTCGAATTTGCACTAACCCTAAGGAATTTGACCAATTTCACCTGAAAAAAGCAGAGTTCTGGCCCTCCAGTGCTTTCACTGTACATTCAGAGCGCAATTTCGAAGCCATTTCAAAGCAGTATGGCCGTGAGAATACGCGACTGCAATACTTCTGACCAGTGCCAACAACCTGAACGAAAATACCATTATTTACGCACGCCTGGCTCGCTTATCTATCGTGAGCTCACTACGGCAACACATCGCCTCTGTAGCGTGTGTGTAAGCCAACGTGTATGAGGCCCGTCCGGTGATTGAAAGACATCATTAAGTCCGGAAATCCTTAAGTCTCTAGCACTTCTCAAAGAAACGAGTCGTGTTTCTTGTCCTTCCTTGTGTCTGAAGCGCCATTTAGCGCTCGAGGTGAAAAACGGACCTTGGTTGGGAAGACAAGCCGGCGCGAAAGTCTGGAATCACTTCGGATCAGAAAAGGGGCAGCGTTGAGAGTTGTGGGCCATTTCCCATCCCGTGCCGTGGTCGAAATGCCCGATATCCGAAGTGCTTTGAGACTTCTAGTATTTTGCAATAACTTTCGGGCGGGAACTCCATTTCGGTTTTGTTGTAGGATTTCCCGACATGCTTTGCGACAGTGGTAGATGGGTCCGCTGTGCGTGGTCGGGCACTTGAAATACAGCTTTGGGCAGTTCGAAGTGAGTTGTTGCTGGCCGGCGGGAAGACGTTTCGCATTTGGAGTCTTTAATGCAACATTAAATTCGATCTAAAAGGATTTTGAAATCGAGATACGCGTTTTGATGCGTATCAACTTTTAAATAATAAAACTTAGCCTGAACTGAGCATGTGTTCCTCGGTGGTCTAGTGGTTTGGTCGGGGATTTGCGCTCGGACGGCTCCGGGTTCGAATCATGCTCAGCATCTTTTTTTTTTTTTTTTTCCGAACTGGACATTATGAAAGTGATTTACTTTTTTTGCGTTCGTCAAAATTTCTTACGTTTAATTTTAAAAAAATATCGAACCGTGTCAGTGTGAAAACAGAAGCTTACCGCAATATTGCGTTAAAATAGGAGCCTTTGATTGATTTTTTTTTTTTTGCATACGGTATTTCTCTAAAACGACGGAAAAAACAACAGAAAAAAATTCGGAACAATGTTTTGCAACGAATTTCTAGTTCACATGCCAAAATTGGACAAATCTGAGCAAGAAAAAATAAAAAAAAGGCCTAAAAAGTCATATAGGCTGGACATGCTCTCGGCCCTTCATTTATTTTAAACTGGTCAGCTTTAACCCTTTGAGCTTACTGACAACCTTCCAGGGTGCCTTCCAGGCAGGTACGCACGCTATTTTTTAACGGAACCCCAGAAAACTACATGACTGTATATATCACTGTAAAGCTAATAAATTGAAGACGTTCGTGCGAAAACCTTCTAACATTGCTTTTTTTTTAATAAAACGTTTGCCACAGCTATAGTGTAGGTAACGAGTTACTTATGTCAGAAATGCAAAAACAATTGGGGGTCACTGACTTCGTTTCGGTCTTCCTTACTCAACATGGCCCCAATGTCTGTGAGTCCTAAACTATATTGTAAGTAAATCTCTAAAATGTAACTTTCTATGCCACATTTTATAGGAGTGGGTGTATTAAGCAAATTCATTTGACTGGTGAAGTCCCTTAAAGGAAATGTAATCTTAATATGACAGCATTTGCATATTCTGACAGCTGCAAGTTGGCAGGATTTGATGTCACATGGGTATAAAAATGGTAAGATTTTAAACTTCCTACGGTGCTTTTTTGTTCATTTTTGCACAGTCTGTCAAGAATTGGGAAAGAAAATTCCATTGTATCTATCCAAAAAAAATAGGTGTCACTGACCATCCTAGCGAGTCAAATCTAAGCAACAATTACGCAAAGGCTACCATCCTTTTATGTGTTTACATTTCTTCCCGTGTGTGCAAGCTTGTGCATGACGTAGAATGGCATTATGCATGCAGTAAAAATGCGCATAAACAATTAGCGTGAACATCCTTAAGCCCCAATAGTGATCAGCATCAAATTTCTCCTTGTAATGTCAATGCTTAATCAATCAGAGAGGTCATGAGAATTAAAGACATGATCACACAAGATGAATTCTTCATGTTTTAACAACTTCTCCCCACTACTTATGGGGAAAGGAAAGGAGAATTTGTATTTTAACATTGAGGATTAAAGCATTAAACAGGTTTAGAGCACTGTTAAATGCACTCTTCTTAAACCAGGCCTACAAGCCTTCATTTGTAAGTTTGAAAGCCACTTTAACTTTTACCCTGCATAGTTTAGCAAGATTTAAAAAATGGGACAAATTTTGGAAATAAAAATTATATTTGAAAGAGATCAACATCACAAAAACTGCGTAACCCACTGTGGGTTTTGATTGGACAGTCCTAACACATCTGCCAGCAAGGAAAACATTTTAGGCCATCAGTCAAGAGCTTTTAAATTTTCAACAAAAAGTGGGGGATGATGGATTAATTTTACTTTCTTGTTCACTTTTGGGGTAAACATAGTGATCTCAACAACTGCTTTTTAATAAAAGTTTGGGATAATTTACTAGCACTGTTTACAAGGCTAATTTGTCCAGGTAAAAAGGACTGACCTAATTTACAGCTGGGCCATTCTTGTTCCCAGAGCTGCAATCTTTTTGCCCAGTGCCACAGATCACAGACTCCAGCGGGAGCCAGTTCCAATTTGAAAGTCGTTCTGCACAGACTCAGAGTTTATTCAGCTCAAATCTTCTGATTGGCCAACAATTAAAAATGAGCAGTTTGTGCATGCTCGACAAATCCGAACCTGCCAAAGTCTGTGATCTGTGGTTTTGGCCAAAAGGATCACGGCTCTGGGGAAAAAAATGAGCTGTGACTATAACACTCCACATCCTTTGTTCCTTTTTGGACAGCCTTGCTTTTGTTTCATTACATGTAAGTGGGAAATGATGGATTTAAATAAGGAAGTTACATGTATATGTTGCAGGTAAAATCTGTTCTAAGGTTGAATTCAATCCAGGTTAAATGTGTACCCTGTATTCAATCTAGGTAACTAACCCTAGCCTAAAACAAAGCTAATCGTCACCCCCAGCACAAAGATACATGTAGCCAGGGGTGTGATGGTTAGCTTTGTGTTAGAGTTAGGGGTAGCTTACATTAGCTAGATTGAATACTGGGAACACATTCAACCTAGACTGAATACTGATTCAACCTGAGAACGGATTTAACCTGCAACACATACAGCACCAACTGGTCACCACAATCCGAGGTTGATCTAATGTGACTGAGGTTTTTTTAGATTAAAAAAGTGGCTATGTATTTTAGTTAGAAAGGTGTTGGTCATAAATAGCAAGCTTGAAGTTTGGGAAGTTGTCAAAACAAGAACTGCAAACGAGCACTTACTTTGTGTAGGTCTTTTGCCACCCCTTCTTTCCCTCATCTCCTTCCCTAAAAAAAATGTTTCAAAGTTAAAGTCCCTCTGGCTCTTAAAATAGTATTTTCACATTTATGTAAAGTTGACAACAAAAATCCTACAGCTGTAGGTACCAAACTCTTTTTTGTAAAATAATAGACTGCGAGCAAAATCTTTCATTTCCTATTTTCTTTGGCACAAGAAGTCTGTGGGTAGATAAACAAATACAGCTGTAGCTGTGAGAAGCATACGCAGTGGAGGGAGAATTAAGGTCAAAAAGAGACCGGGGCGAGTCCTTTGATCTTCTGATTTGCTGCCTTTGACTTCCAGATTTGATTGATAGTTCCTCCAGTTTTGACAGTTTTGCTGAGTGTTAATAGTAGTAGCAAATCAACAGACACAAATGAACAAGGTTTAGAAATTTGCCACTCGCATATCAATAATTGCCCGGAAAGCAAACTACATGACTGTGCAACCATGTAATTCTCTCATAAAGCAATTAATGCTTAGCAACACAGCTCAGATAAGCAGATAAGTTAAATTTTTCCACAATTTCATTTGAATGAGTTAACCATGCAAATCTAAGCATGACCCAGCTAAACACCATAATTTACTGTAAAATATCACATGTATAATGGATGATCATAAAAAAACAAGAACAATAATATTAAATACCTTCCTTCCCCATCAACAGTTTCTGTGTCACTGTCATCACTAGAACACAAAACAACAAAACTCAAAATACAATGAACATTACACAGGGATTCTGACAGGGTGCGCGGGTGCGGGACCACACAATTTGGTCAAACCCGCACAATTCCTAAAAATCCGCACAATCCCGCACAATAATGAAATATTTGCTTAAAATTTTAATAAAATCAGGTATTTCTATTGATAACCAAGATTTCGAGAAACATTTTAGGCTATTTTTAGCCTATTTTTCTTTCAAACAATCAAGAAATCCCTCGCTTTCCTTGAACAGCTCGAGCGGATATAAAAAACAACAAGGCGTTCTCTTCGCTGTCCTGGGAACTAGTCTCAGTTTTACTTCTATCCGACTTCCTACCGAATTTTTCGTGTAGCTTTTTAGTTGTCGTTTTCCAGACATTATGCCGTTTTTCTTAGCAGCCTGTTGATATTTTTTCGAGCGCTTTCGCTTCCTCTTTCAGTTTAATATGTCAGGGACCAAAGAAGAAACACCGAAGAAATGTACCGTCGCGCCGAAATCAATGTCGCTGTGTCTGAATTATTTTCACAAAGAACTGATCAAGTTTGCGAATCGACAAACGAACTATGAAAGCGCTGGAACTTCGGACCGATAGGAGAAAATTATTAAGTTCTGATCAGAATACTGAATTTGATTTTTTCAAATCAAGTGAAAGACGTTTTCATTCAGGAAAATGCTCTACGATCTATTAAGTTTTGTGAGAAAAACAAACATGCTATCAAATTACATTTAGCACGCAATTTGCATACATCTCGGGGTTGTCTTTTTGCGGCAAACTTTCAAAGAAATTGTGTGAACCTCCACTGAAAATTATTCACACTACATAAATGTACGGATTTTTCATAAAGGAACTCGCTCAGATCGGTAACATTTTATTTTGAGGTGGTATTTCAGTTTTACCCGATCGAGTTTTATATCGTGTCATGCAATGTGATTTTTGAGACAAATAAACTTTGGTGAAAAAAAAAAACAGCCGCAAATTGGCGATTGCTGGGTACATTTTACTAATCCCCAAAGTAAAAGGACTATTTATATTTTTCATTTATGCAGATTTTCCTCCCTGTCATATTTTTTTGGCCTGGCTAGAACACTGGTAATTGAATATTTGGTTGGTTCCAGGATTGCGCAATCCCGCACAATTTTCCGCACAATCGGAGTTATTTCCCGCACAATTTGCCACAAATCCCCCGCACAATTTTAATATTTTTCCCGCACCCTGTCAGAATCCCTGATTACAGTAAGTTTTACTACTACAGTAATAAGTTTCCAGTCTACAATTGAAGGGCCGAGAGCATGTCCAGCCTATATGACTTTTTAGGCCTTTTTCTATTTTTTCTCGCTCAGAATAGCTCAGAATAGCCTCATTTTATCGTACAACGAATAATATCACAAGCCCTTGTCGAATTTGCACTAACCCTAAGGAATTTGACCAATTTACCTGAAAAAAGCAGAGTTCTGGCCCTCCAGTGCTTTGACGGTACATTCAGAGCGTAATTTCGAAGCCATTTGAAAGCAGTTTGGCCGTGAGAATACGCGACTGCAATACTTCTGACCAGTGCCAACAACTAAACGAAAATACCGTTATTTACGCACGCCTGGCTCGCTTATCTATCGTGAGCTCACTGCGGCAACACATCGCCTCTGTAGCGTGTGTGTAAGCCAACGTGTATGAGGCCCGTCCGGTGATTGAAAGACATCATTAAGTCCGGAAATCCTTGAGTCTCTAGCACTTCTCAAAGAAACGAGTCGTGTTTCTTGTCCTTCCTTGTGTCTGAAGCGCCATTTAGCGCTCGAGGTGAAAAACGGACCTTGGTCGGGAAGACGAGCCGGCGGGAAAGTCTGGAATCACTTCGGATCAGAAAAGGGGCAGCGTTGAGAGTTGTGGGCCATTTCCCATCCCGTGCCGTGGTCGAAATGCCCGATATCCGAAGTGCTTTGAGACTTATAGTATTTTGCAATAACTTTCGGGTGGGAACTCCATTTCGGTTTTGTTGTAGGATTTCCCGACATGCTTTGCGGCAGTGGTAGATGGGTCCGCTGTGCGTGGTCGGGCACTTGAAATACAGCTTTGAGCAGCTCGAAGTGAGTTGTTGCTGGCCGGCGGGAAGACGTTTCGCATTTGGAGTCTTTAATGCAACATTAAATTCGATCTAAAAGGATTTTGAAATCGAGATGCGCGTTTTGATGCGTATCAACCTTTTAATAATAAAACTTAGGCTGAAGTGAGCATGTGTTCGTCTGTGGTCTAGTGGTTTGGTCGGGGATTTGCGCTCGGACGGCTCCGGGTTCGAATCACGCTCGGCCTCATTTTTTTTTTTTTTTTTTTTTTTTCTTTCTTTCTTCGAACTGGACATTATGAAAGTGATTTACTTTTTTTGCGTTCGTCAAAATTTCTAACGTTTAATTTTACAAAAATATCGAACCGTGTCAGTGCGAAAACAGAAGCTTACCGCAATATTGCGTTACAATAGGAGCCTTTGATTGATTGATTTTTTTTTTTTGAATACGGTATTTCTCGAAAACGACGGAAAAAACAACGGAAAAAAATTCGGAACAATGTTTTGCAACTAATTTCTAGTTCACATGCCAAAATTGGACAAATCTGAGCAAGAAAAAATAAAAAAGGCCTAAAAAGTCATATAGGCTGGACATGCTCTCGGCCCTTCATATCTAAGCACACTAATCTGCTAATCTAATTATCTAAAGTTATTGTTATTCATAAAAGAAATCCCAAGGGGCATCTAGTACGGCAAAGACAAAATGCTGCAGGGTTTGTTTGAAAGGAACAACTTGTCATGAGCGGTTTAAAAGCAGTGAAACGAACAACCCGAGTGCTTTAAAAGCAGTAAAGCGAAAAACTTGCGATTTTTGCGAGTTTCGCGAGTTTCTATTAAGTGAAACAAGCAACTAAAGCGGTTCAGCCGCAGTGAAATGAACAACTGGAGAGGTTTAAAAGCAGCGAAACAAACAACTTATGCTTTTTGCGAGAAACTTGGCTGTTTAGAGGCAGTAAAACAAACATCTTGTGAATTTTTCAAGTGAAACGAACAACTTGAGTTGATTAAAAGCAGTGAAGCGAATAACTTGCGGTTTCGGGATTGCTGTTATGAATAATAATGACTTTAAATAATTAGATTAGCAGATTAGTGTGTTTAGATAATTATCTAAGCACACTAATCTGCTAATCTAATTATCTAAAGTTATTGTTATTCATAAAAGAAATCCCAAGGGGCATCTAGTACGGCAAAGACAAAATGCTGCAGGGTTTGTTTGAAAGGAACAACTTGTCATGAGCGGTTTAAAAGCAGTGAAACGAACAACCCGAGTGCTTTAAAAGCAGTAAAGCGAAAAACTTGCGATTTTTGCGAGTTTCGCGAGTTTCTATTAAGTGAAACAAGCAACTAAAGCGGTTCAGCCGCAGTGAAATGAACAACTGGAGAGGTTTAAAAGCAGCGAAACAAACAACTTATGCTTTTTGCGAGAAACTTGGCTGTTTAGAGGCAGTAAAACAAACATCTTGTGAATTTTTCAAGTGAAACGAACAACTTGAGTTGATTAAAAGCAGTGAAGCGAATAACTTGCGGTTTCGGGATTGCTGTTATGAATAATAATGACTTTAAATAATTAGATTAGCAGATTAGTGTGTTTAGATAATTATCTAAGCACACTAATCTGCTAATCTAATTATCTAAAGTTATTGTTATTCATAAAAGAAATCCCAAGGGGCATCTAGTACGGCAAAGACAAAATGCTGCAGGGTTTGTTTGAAAGGAACAACTTGTCATGAGCGGTTTAAAAGCAGTGAAACGAACAACCCGAGTGCTTTAAAAGCAGTAAAGCGAAAAACTTGCGATTTTTGCGAGTTTCGCGAGTTTCTATTAAGTGAAACAAGCAACTAAAGCGGTTCAGCCGCAGTGAAATGAACAACTGGAGAGGTTTAAAAGCAGCGAAACAAACAACTTATGCTTTTTGCGAGAAACTTGGCTGTTTAGAGGCAGTAAAACAAACATCTTGTGAATTTTTCAAGTGAAACGAACAACTTGAGTTGATTAAAAGCAGTGAAGCGAATAACTTGCGGTTTCGGGATTGCTGTTATGAATAATAATGACTTTAAATAATTAGATTAGCAGATTAGTGTGTTTAGATAATTATCTAAGCACACTAATCTGCTAATCTAATTATCTAAAGTTATTGTTATTCATAAAAGAAATCCCAAGGGGCATCTAGTACGGCAAAGACAAAATGCTGCAGGGTTTGTTTGAAAGGAACAACTTGTCATGAGCGGTTTAAAAGCAGTGAAACGAACAACCCGAGTGCTTTAAAAGCAGTAAAGCGAAAAACTTGCGATTTTTGCGAGTTTCGCGAGTTTCTATTAAGTGAAACAAGCAACTAAAGCGGTTCAGCCGCAGTGAAATGAACAACTGGAGAGGTTTAAAAGCAGCGAAACAAACAACTTATGCTTTTTGCGAGAAACTTGGCTGTTTAGAGGCAGTAAAACAAACATCTTGTGAATTTTTCAAGTGAAACGAACAACTTGAGTTGATTAAAAGCAGTGAAGCGAATAACTTGCGGTTTCGGGATTGCTGTTATGAATAATAATGACTTTAAATAATTAGATTAGCAGATTAGTGTGTTTAGATAATTATCTAAGCACACTAATCTGCTAATCTAATTATCTAAAGTTATTGTTATTCATAAAAGAAATCCCAAGGGGCATCTAGTACGGCAAAGACAAAATGCTGCAGGGTTTGTTTGAAAGGAACAACTTGTCATGAGCGGTTTAAAAGCAGTGAAACGAACAACCCGAGTGCTTTAAAAGCAGTAAAGCGAAAAACTTGCGATTTTTGCGAGTTTCGCGAGTTTCTATTAAGTGAAACAAGCAACTAAAGCGGTTCAGCCGCAGTGAAATGAACAACTGGAGAGGTTTAAAAGCAGCGAAACAAACAACTTATGCTTTTTGCGAGAAACTTGGCTGTTTAGAGGCAGTAAAACAAACATCTTGTGAATTTTTCAAGTGAAACGAACAACTTGAGTTGATTAAAAGCAGTGAAGCGAATAACTTGCGGTTTCGGGATTGCTGTTATGAATAATAATGACTTTAAATAATTAGATTAGCAGATTAGTGTGTTTAGATAATTTATCTAAGCACACTAATCTGCTAATCTAATTATCTAAAGTTATTGTTATTCATAAAAGAAATCCCAAGGGGCATCTAGTACGGCAAAGACAAAATGCTGCAGGGTTTGTTTGAAAGGAACAACTTGTCATGAGCGGTTTAAAAGCAGTGAAACGAACAACCCGAGTGCTTTAAAAGCAGTAAAGCGAAAAACTTGCGATTTTTGCGAGTTTCGCGAGTTTCTATTAAGTGAAACAAGCAACTAAAGCGGTTCAGCCGCAGTGAAATGAACAACTGGAGAGGTTTAAAAGCAGCGAAACAAACAACTTATGCTTTTTGCGAGAAACTTGGCTGTTTAGAGGCAGTAAAACAAACATCTTGTGAATTTTTCAAGTGAAACGAACAACTTGAGTTGATTAAAAGCAGTGAAGCGAATAACTTGCGGTTTCGGGATTGCTGTTATGAATAATAATGACTTTAAATAATTAGATTAGCAGATTAGTGTGTTTAGATAATTATCTAAGCACACTAATCTGCTAATCTAATTATCTAAAGTTATTGTTATTCATAAAAGAAATCCCAAGGGGCATCTAGTACGGCAAAGACAAAATGCTGCAGGGTTTGTTTGAAAGGAACAACTTGTCATGAGCGGTTTAAAAGCAGTGAAACGAACAACCCGAGTGCTTTAAAAGCAGTAAAGCGAAAAACTTGCGATTTTTGCGAGTTTCGCGAGTTTCTATTAAGTGAAACAAGCAACTAAAGCGGTTCAGCCGCAGTGAAATGAACAACTGGAGAGGTTTAAAAGCAGCGAAACAAACAACTTATGCTTTTTGCGAGAAACTTGGCTGTTTAGAGGCAGTAAAACAAACATCTTGTGAATTTTTCAAGTGAAACGAACAACTTGAGTTGATTAAAAGCAGTGAAGCGAATAACTTGCGGTTTCGGGATTGCTGTTATGAATAATAATGACTTTAAATAATTAGATTAGCAGATTAGTGTGTTTAGATATGAAGGGCCGAGAGCATGTCCAGCCTATATGACTTTTTAGGCCTTTTTCTATTTTTTCTCGCTCAGAATAGCTC